>VSMD01007684.1:0-11121 GCA_008750895.1 Mirza zaza | reverse complement strand
ACATTACCAGACTTCAAGCTATACTACAAGGCTATAGTAACTAAAACAGCATGGCATTGGCACAAGAACAGAGACATAGACCAATGGAACAGAACTGAGAACCCAGATATTGAAACATCCTCATATAGCCATCTAATCTTTGACAAAGCAGACAAAAACATACACTGGAGAAAAGAATCCTTATTCAATAAATGGAGCTGGGAAAACTGGATAGCCGCATGTAGAAGACTGAAACAGGATCTGCACCTTTCACCTCTCACAAAAATCAACTCATAGTGGATAACAGACTTAAACCTAAGGCATGAAACTATAAGAATTCTAGAAGAAAATGTTGGAAAAACTCTTATAGACATTGGCTTAGGCAAAGAATTTATGAAGAAGACCCCAAAGGCAATCACAGCAACAACAAAAATAAATAAATGGGATCTGATCAAATTAAAAAGCTTCTGCACAGCCAAAGAAACTATCACGAGAGCAAACAGGCAACCTACAGAATGGGAGAAAATATTCACATTACACATCCAATAAAGGGCTGATAACTAGAATATACACAGAACTCAGGAAAATCAGCAAGAATCAAACAACCCTATCAAAAAGTGGGCAAAGGACATGAACAGAAGCTTTTCAAAAGAAGATAGACAAATGGCCAACAAACATGAAAAAGTGCTCAATGTCTCTAATAATCAGGGAAATGCAAATTAAAACCACAATGAAATATCACTTATCTTCAGTGAGAGTGGCCTTTATCAAAAAGTCCCAAACAATAAATATTGGCATGGATGCAGAGAGATAGGAGCACTCCTACACTGCTGGTGGGACTGCAAACTAGTTCAACCTCTGTGAAAAGCAATATGGAGATGCCTCAAAGAGATATAAGTAGAACTACCATTTGGTCCAGCAATCCCATTACTGGGGATCTACCTTAAAGAACAAAAGACATTCTATAAAAAAGACATCTGTACTTGAATGTTTATAGCAGCACAATTCACAATTGCAAAGATGTGGAAACAACCCAAGTGCCCATCAATACATGAGTGGATTAATAAAATGTGGTATATGTATACCATGGGGTCTACTCAGCCACAAAAAACAATGGTGATATAGCACCTCTTGTATTATCCTGGATAGAGCTGGAACCCATTCTACTAAGTGAAGTATCGCAGGAATGGAAAAACAAGCACCGCATTACTCACCATCAAATTGGTTTAAACTGATCAACACCTAAGTGCACATATAGGAATAAGATTTATTGGGTGTCAGGCAGATGGGGGCAAGGGAATGGGTATATCCACACCTAATGGGTGCAGTGCACACCGTCTGGGGGATAGACACGCTTGAAGCTCTGACTTGGGGGGGGCCAAGGGCAATATATGTAACCTAAACATTTGTACCCCCATAATATGCTGAAATAAAAAAGAAAAAAAAACAAAAACAAACAAGAAGAGGGCCCTTGTGAGCCACAGCACAGAATGACCTGTGTATTGCTCATGGGAGGCACTGCCGTCCCTTTAAATTTCTGGCTAACAAGTAGATCCTGTACCTAGAATTGCAGACTAAGGAAGAGGGATAAATAATGCAGATTCATTTAGCAGTAGCGGTTTACTGAATGTATTGTCAAAAACTATGAATAATCCATTTGTTCACTTGCTGGACTGGCTTTCTCCTGCCTGAAGGCCAGGAGAGAGGGAAAGCCATAGTTGCCCACTGAGCAGGGCGACTCTCTAAGGGAAGGAAGCCCACTGGCTGGCTCAATACCTAACCAGGGTGACTGAAGGCAGTGATTTAATTGATTGTTCTGAAGTTCCTTTGGAGAGGTCTGTGCGGACTCATCTGAACGTAGGCTCTGGAACTCACCCACCATCCTCAGGGAGGATGTGCATTTTTGCTGCCACACACCAGGCCCCAAAATGGGCACCGATAGCCACTGGATTTCCGGCGGAGGCTCGGTCAGGACATCACATGCTGTAGAACAGCTGCAGAGGATGACAGTGGCATCAGCTGGCTCCGTGAACGCAGACGTGGGTAAGATACTGGCTGCATGGAGCACTTTTTAGCCCAGATAGCAGGAGCACTTTTTCTTGGACAAATCATGTAACCCTAGAGTCTGCAGAGGTTGAGCTGCTCACCTGAGAACTCAGACCCAAGATGCCAGTTATTTTTATGTCCATGGCAGTCCAAGAAAGAGCCTATAACACCATAGAGATTTTGCATATTAATTTGAGATTATTCCTGCCATGAGTCTTAAGACTCATCTTTTCTTTGTCATCCTGGGCACTCTAATCCGGGCTCACGTCATTTCATACTTCAATTATTACAGTGCTTGCTAGTGTCTGATTGCTCCCTGCTACAGTCCATTGTGGGACAAGTTAATTTTTAGAAAATGCTACCTTTCCTCACATCACTACCCTGCTCTGGAACCTGTGATGACTTTCTGTAATTTAGGATATAAACATCACACTACTCTGGCTTCCAAAGACTTCCTATGTCTGGCCCTACCCTCCTGCCCAACATAATGGCCATTGATCCCCAGAGCTTGTCTTGTAACTTGTTTACCTCTTATTTCTTTCACGAAGCCTCTCCAACAACTCCAGGCCATGCCAATTCATCCGTTCATCCATTCATTACATTTATTTGGCACCTTTCACATTCCATCCCATGCTAGGCTCTGCATAGGTATTTGCACACCCCTGACCGTCAAAGCTATTGCATATATGTTTGCGCAGTTTGTGCTCTCGCCAAGGTGCCTGGCTGAAGGGTCAGTAAAAGCTGAAATCTAGCTTGATTATTCCCCACCCTCCCTATTCATTCCAAAAATGAAAAAAAAAATCTGTGGTATATTTATAATTGTATACTCTGCATTTTTTGCGTATATTCTGAAAGGAAAGAACTTCCATTTTGATCAGGGGATGAAGGGAACTAATTCCTCTTTAACATTTTACACATTCAACGAACGGAAGAATTTTCCCAGACTGGCTTCTGTGTGTGTCAGGCCTGGCTTCTTGAGAGGCGCGGGGGCAGAACGTTGTAGGACACGTTCCAATTGCCACGTGACCTTTGGACCTGTCCCTTCATGTCACAGGCCAGGTGAGTTCTTGCAGTGGATGGTAGAAGTACCCTTGAAAGTCGTTCTTACACTTGGATGGCTCGCAGTAGCTTAACTTTACCCCAAAGTGACTGTAAGCTGCGTAGATGTATCCCACTAAACCCAAATTATGTATGTCCCCAACTCAACTTGTTTTAACTGCATCCTCTGATAAGAACAGAAATGCGAGAGAGGGAAAGTTGGCATGGAAAGAGACAGCATTCTCACTCAATTCTAGTTAAAATACCTAATTTCTGAAAATTCTATAAACACATATAATCACGTAAGCCCACCACTCGGGCCCTCCGTGTTCTGAGAAAGGGGCGGCGACAGTCGGTGGAGCCGTCTTTCGGCTTCCTCAGCGTCCTGGTGAGCCCTCCCAGCCCTGCGCCCTCCTGCGCGGTGACGCTGGAGGCTGCCGCTCACCGTCACTTGGACAGCTCTCCTCCATGGGCCCGCGTGGGCCTGCGACCGCAGCCCTCCTTCCTCCAGACCTTCCTGCTGCTCCTCTGTGGCCTGGGCCAGGGCCTCAGTGAAGGCTACCACCCAGGACAGACGTGGCAATGTCTTTTCATTACCGATCTCCGTATCAGTTAGGGTCTAGGAAGCAATCAAAAGGCTCCTTTGGCTGTAATTTCCGAAGCAGTTTAATACTGATGCTGGTTTCGGAGACCAGTTAAAGGAACCCACAAGGGGAGTTGTGGCACGTGGGATCGAAGAGCAGCAGGAGTCTGCGGCTCCCAAGCTGAGCGCAGAATCACAGTGGCCACGAGCCATCCGTCCACTCTCACCACTGCGATGCAGATTGCCTCTGGCAGCCTGGAGATTAGTTATCAAAGGCGTTGCTAGGAACGGGCCTCTTGCCTTCGCCTGTTTTTGCTCCGCTCTACTGCACTGCTTGCTTATTTCCTGCTACCTTTAATTTAACATCTTCATTCAGATCTGCCTGCACACTTATCAGGAGAAGCACCTGGGAAAGGTCTGCAGAAGCTGGAGGAATCATCAGTGCTGTACTGATACACTTCCGCACTCCCGGGCTGTCTTTTGAGACAAATCCTATCACAGACAGTTTCCTCTCTCGTTTGTCCCTCCATAGTGTGCTGGAGCCTTCCAGAGGAACTACCGCCAGACCGGCGTTCTATTAATGCTATTTTCACTGACGTTTTTGTGTTTGGATAACGCTTCGGCCACCCTGTTGGCGTCATGCACAGAACAGGCTGTCAGGCAATATCTGGCTGATTGATCTATTCGATAGGCCCTCAGCCATCTTGGGATGCGGTTCCTACGTTTCATTGAGAGGGTTTATTTAGAATAGTGCTTATTAAATTTTAATAAGCACATGAATCACCTGGGATCTTGCTAAAATTCAGATTCTGCAGTTAGGTCGGGGGAGGGGCTTGAGTCCGCATTTCTAATAAGGTCTTGCCCGCTGGCCTGCAGACCACACTAGAGTAGCAAGGTCTGGGTGACAGGAAGACACCTGTGCCTTCTGATACGAACAATTCATTCGATAATAATGGGGAGCCCGTCGCAGAGCAGTGGGCTTGGCAGTGCAAGGGAGACAGATGCACAACTTTTTCCACCCTAAAGCCCCCACGCAACTCTGTGTGAACAGGCAGACTCTGTGGCTGTGATATTCCTCAAGAAGTGCTTCTTTATTGTCTCCAGCGAATCTTGGCGTTTCCCCTGACCATTGAAGGGAGTCAGCTTTCGCTGTGTTTGTCCTGCCATCCTTAGCTTTGATCCATAAGCAGCAGTTTTGTCTGGATGCACAAGGAGAAAAAGGCATTTCTCATCTTGAGCCTGGATAGAACTTGGCCATTGCCTTTCTCTGCTGTGATGAAACATTTTGGTGGTAGGGAAATAAATCCAGCGCGGCCACCTTTCCACAGGGGCAGGTTGGGGTATGTGCACATTGTACACACGTGTAGGCTGGGAACTCTGGTTTTGAACAAATTTCCCTGCTATGAACTACAGACCCTTTAATGTTTCCTGGATGCCACCTCAATGCAGCAGGGACACAGTACACAGACTCTGTGCTAGAGGAGCTGTCCTTGTTTACCCCAGAATTTTCACTCATGGCTCATTGCTTTCCTCTTCTGGGGGACTGTTTTCAGTCAGCCAGGGACACTGACTGAGTGCTGGAGGAGGTGATGGACCCCAAGGAAGGGTTGGAACGAGTCCAAGTCTGGGTAAATACGGATTCCTCTCAGGTAGCCATCTAGCTAATGGGGCATGTCCAATGGCCTGGCTCAAATGCTTCCACCTGCTGGCGTCCTGCTCTCAATGTATCTACAGGGTGGCAGGGAGAAAGCGGCACTATGTGTCCTGTTGGGACTGTCAGTTAGAGAAGAGCTACTCCTCTCAGAAAGAAAACCTTGTTTTTGTCTTCAGGACAAAAGGGCTTATCATCATATAAAGTGATTTCTTTTTTTTTTTTTTCTTTTATTCCTTTTTTTGAGACAGGGTCTCGCTGTGTCACTTGGGCTAGAGTGCAGTGGCCTCATCATAGCTCACAGCAATCTCAAACTCCTGGGCTCAAGCGATCCTGCTGCCTCAGCCTCCCGAGTAGCTGGGACTACAGGCATGCGCCACTACACCTGGCTAATTTTTCTATTTTTTGTAGAGATGGGGTCTCACTCTTTCTCAGGCTGGCCAGGAACTCCAAAGCTCCAGAGATCCTGCCACCTCAGCCTCCCAGGGTACTAAAATTATAGGTGTGAGCCACCATGCCTAGCCTCATATAAAGTGATTTCTGTGGGGAGAGGTGACTGTATATTGAAGTGATAAGAAAAAGATAATCATTCTATATGAGGAAAAGAAAGAGAAGGCCTTCATGTTCTGCTAATTACATGAGTTAATTTAAAATGAAAGGATAGAGGTAGAAAAACATCTAATCAGCGTATCTGTGTCAATGCGGTTTGGGTTTCCAAGTAGGTAGGTTTGAACTCTGGGAAACTAGATGGCTTGTGGGTCTTAGATTCTGGCTAAGAAGAAGAGGCAGAGAATGGGAGAGACATTAAAGGATTGAATGATGAAGTATTATTTTATTTATTTATTTAAAAATAGGCTGCATCACTTTTTTTTCAAGCCTACAGTGATGGACAGTCACATAGAGGGGGGCGTGATATTCTTTTATTTTATTGTTGCCTGAATGTCCATAATATCTTTTGGCTTTGGTAGATTTGGCTTTGAATCTTTGGAGTAATGTTACACCTTGTCTTGGCTGAAAGACTGACTAAAAGCCAAATGCCCTCACCTAGATGGGATAAAAGATAATAGTGCTTTTGAAGGAGTTTGAAACGTACTGGAGGTTTTTCATGTTGCTCTCTGTCCTATACATTTAACAGTGGAATTTCCAAATAAAAATCTCCATCTGTACTCTCTAAATTCATGATTTTCAATATGCAGGAAGATCTAACTCACTAAGACAACTACAAATAGCAGGGCCATCCGGCCTCCTCACTTGCTCTGAATCCCTGCAAGACAGTAGGGAGAGTAAGTCCTGCAGTTATATGGTCTCATGGCACCCTGTAAGTCTCCTTTGTCACTTTTATCAGAGTAGCAATTATATGGTTATTTACATAATTATTTAATATACGTCTTCTTCCCTAGACTGTATACTCAAGGACCAAAGCTGCCCATATTTGTACTCTTGGGTACTTTTGGTTACAAAGAGGATGGTGACGAAGAGAATATGTATGACTCAGTACAGATCCATCTCTAATACTACTGGGGGTGGAAGAAGGAGAGAGGGAGAGAGAAAAAAGGTTGCATATTTCTCTGATGATGGGTAAGGTAGATCACCAGTTGTCACATGAATTAGGAGGATCTTTCAGGTAACAAGACAGTTCCACATGGCCCTGAATAGATCTCTGTCTCCTCTGATTGCTTTAGGCTTACCTGCTATGACCCGGGACATCTGAAATGACGATGCTGTCAAGAGGGTGACAGTAAGAATATGAGGTTGACAGCTGTAATCACAAGGGGTCTCTTCAAGTCAAAGCTAAAAAGGAAGAGACTGACCTTGTATAGTGGCTATGTCCCTTTCATCTTGGAGTGACTTTGACGCCTGTGTCAGTGACAAACAAAGTGGAAATAGCTCCAGTAGGAGCTGGACTTTTACTCACTCAAATATATTTTCACCCCATTTTTAAAAAAATTGTGGTAAAATACATACAACATAAAGTTTATTGTCTTAACCATTTGTAAGTATGCAGTCCAGTGGTATTAAATAATACTTTTTTTCCCATTTTTTAAAAATTTCAGCATACTATGGGGGTACAAATGTTAAGGTTACATATATTGCTCATGCCCTCCCTCCTCCCTCGAGTCAGAGCTTCAAGCGTGCCCATCCCCCAGACGTTGCATATCTCACTCATTATGTTTGTATATACCCATCCTCTCCTCCCCCCTCCCACCATCCCGACACCTGATAAATGTTTAAATAATACTTTTATAGTGTTGTGCAACCATCACCACCATCTAACTCCAGAACGTTTTTATCTTGCAAAGCTGAAACTCTGTCTGTTAAACACTCCCCCTTCCCTCCTTCTCCCAGTCCCTGCAACCCCATTATACTTTCTGTATCTATGAATTTGACTACTCTAAGTATGTCATATAAGTGGAATCATACAGCATTTGTCTTTTTGTGTTTGTTTTAGCTAACTTAGTATAATGTCTCCAAGGTTTATCCACATTGTATATACGTCAGAATTTTCTTTCTTTTTAAGGCTGAATAATATTCCATTGCATGTATATACCATAGCTTGCTCATCAACTTATCTTCAATGGTCACTTGAGTTGCTTCCACTTTTTGGCTCTTGTGAAGGCTTGCTCAGCAGATTTGCTATAGAGGAAGTGGATTCCCCAAATTCAGAGGTTCTCAACTGCGATGCAAACCCTTTATGTGCATAGCATTCACTTGGGCTGCCTCAAGTTGCCCCTTTAGGAATTAGAGGTCGGGGAAACAAAAGAACTGACATAAACATGAACTCGTTCTGCTTGTTGAGCCATGAATAGTGATTTTCCCCTGATCTAGATTTTTCCCCCTGAATAGATTTTCCCCTGATCTAGAAATCTCATGTCTTCTGCCAGCATCCATGAAATAGTAACAGATTCATATGTTAGATTGTAAGTAGGATTAAAAGAGCTAGATCCTGACAGAAACATCTCTAACTGTAGGAAATGTGTCTCTTCAACATAAGGAGAAGGGCGGTTCAAGGAGAAACATAATTGAGTATGTTATATTTCAAAAGGAATTTGTAATACTGAGGCCTAACATCTGTCCAATAAGGGCAACCAAATTCTAAGGGTTTTGGATGGGATCTTGAGGAAGGTGTCACAAATCTGTTCTCCCACCTTGGAGGAAAAGAAAGCACTTGATCTAGGGCTGGGAGAGGCAGAGATGAACGACCAATGGTGTTCTCTGTTTGCAAGAAAAGTCCCCCCTCTGGGGGGATCTGAGACTGAGAGGCTGATGAGATCAGAGTCCTGTGCCTTTTATAGGCACCCAGGGGTCATGTGCTAGCATGGTAGGTAATGTGCCAGGACTGAGAAGACTCACCAGGAAGTGAAATGAATTCTACAAGGTTACAATAGAAGTTGTGTGCTAGTCTGCAAAACATGGAAAACCTCCATATTTTAACATTTCTGAAATATAAGGACATTCTTATAATCAATAGTGTCAAATATTGGAGAAATATGCTAGAGCTATCATTGATCTCATTCCTTTTGTTCTTCAAGCCTTGGTCATTGTTCCTGCATAATTGTTTGGTGGGGTCTGAAGTGCAAACTTTGGATAATGGCAACTACTGACCTCTGCGTTTGGGAACAAAAGCAAATACTGGTTATTTGGCTTGCTGCTTTCCTCTCGAGGGAAGGGTGAACCACAGACTGGCCTGGTAGCTGTGCAACTGAGTCTAAATTGTAGGGGTGGGTTAATTACAGGCTGGAGTGGCTGGCTGGGAACAGTGTCTCCAGTCACTAGTGTCTGACAGCTATGTGGCCATGGTAGACCAAGGATCCAAGGGAGGTGCTTGTCCCCTTACATGGTCAGAGAATTTAATGGGGACTCTGAGCTGATTATCTCTCTGAACCCAAGCAAGTGCGTTTTGTACCCAGGAATCAATCTAGAGGCACTGAAGCTCCAGACATCCTCTCTGGCTCCAGGTCAGGGATTTTGTCCCCAGGGAGGAAATCTTCCAGGGCGAGTCGGAGCTCCAGTCTCATAGACTTGGAGGCAAAGGGCCAGCTGTGGAGCACGCTGGGTGGAGCACTCAGGATTTAGGACTAGAACTGAAGAGGCTGTTGTCAGAATGAGGGTACCCAGTGGAGGTTTGGGGCAGAGGTGACTTACAGACCCAGAAAACAGTGGATTCTTTTACATAAACACTTGCCATTTGAAAGAGAAAGGTAGAGCTTTCCCTCAATTTCAATGAAACATCTGGGATTTTTAGTTGAAAAAAAATATGAGGACTTCTTTTGCCTAATCCTCTGCTGCTAATGTGGAAATGTGGGTGGCTCTCCTTAGTGACTCTTAGTGATCTTCCGACCAGCCTATGCAACCCACCCCACAGTGTGAGGTCGGTGCTGGAAAGATCACGGCTCTGCTCACAGCCGATGTCCCGGGACAGGGCCAAAGTCTCTACAGCGGATGGAAATGCTTCTTACTTGCACTGGAAATACAAAGCTTCCTCTCTATTTGATTACTGTTAAGGTAAACTGTAAAGTCCATATGCTGAAACACCAGTAGAAGAGGCATAAAATCCTTCCCACCTGTGTGCCTTCTGCTCCAGCTCCACCCTCCTAGGTCCCTGGCTCATGACTTCCTGTGCTTGTCCTTGGTCTTGACAATGGATTTGGCTTTGCCAGGACTGACATTAGCATTTTCTTTGGATATGGTGTGCACTACCCTACTACGATTAGCCATTTCCCTCTTTTTAGGACATTAATCTGTCTGCTCAGACCCAAGCCCAGCCTTGACCTGCTTAGCCACAGGCCTCCTTGGCCTGGCTGTGTCCTTGGGAGGGGAGACTATGCTTTGGATAGAGGACATCACAGTCACCGTGGGTGTAGCTGGTTATAAAGATATATGCCTTGATATTTCAATAGCCTTGAGTATTTTTTAAAAAACTATTATGGGAAAAAGAAAACAAAGCATCTCGGTAGCTTTTATCATTTCGTACATTAGTTTGCAGTGGAGTTGATAAAAAAAAAGATACCAGCACATTGCTCGGTGAAAGAGCAGCAAATTGGGCCATAATTCTTTTTTATATGAAAATATTTATATTCTCCCAGGCCTTGTATCCTCAGTTAGTATCTGATGAAGAGACAAAGGAATGTTTCACTACATTTAGTAATGATCAGGTGACGCCATATGCAAAGCATTGTGTATTTTAAGTTTGTTGACAGAACTTCCTAGAGGGAAATTGGAAAAAGATGCTCAGTTCCTAATGAAAGGAACATTTCATTTCATCACATTTTCCTTCCTCTATGAAAAGAACTATTTATAATTGTTTCCATTTCTTTTTTTTTTTAATAGTGTTTTTTTATTGGAAATCTTGTTAAAATTTCAAGTTAACTAAGGAAGAATTAAATCCGTATGATGTTGAGTTTTTCTATTTAAGAACTTGGTATGTTTGCATTTGTTCATGTCTTCTTGTCTGCCCTTTAGTTTTTTTTTTTTCTAATTTCAGCATATTATGGGGGTACAGATTTTAAGGTTTCAATAAATGCCCTTTCCCCCCTCCCCCCACAAGTCTGAGTTTCCAGCATGACCATCCCCCATATGGTGCACATCTCACTCATTATGTATGTATATACCCACCCCCCTCCCACCTCCCCCCTGCCCAATACCCTATTACTGTAGTACCTATGTGTCCACTTAGGTGCTGCTCAGTTAATACCAGTTTGCTGGGGAATATATGTGGTGCTTGTTTTTCCATTCTTGGGATACTTCACTTAGTAGTATGGGTTCCAGCTCTAACCAGGAAAATATAAGATGTGCTATATCACCGTTGTTTCTTAGAGCTGAATAG
>VSMD01007681.1:0-35011 GCA_008750895.1 Mirza zaza | reverse complement strand
GAGAAACAGAACCAATAGCATGGATGGATAGATAGATAGATCAATAGATAGATAGATAGATGTAGAAATATATAGAAAGATATTTATTATGAGGGATTAGATTGTGCGATTATGGAGATGGAGGAATCCTACAGTCTGCCATCTGAAACCCAGAGGCACAAGAAAACCCATGGTGTAATTCCATTCTAAGCACAAAGGCAAAGAACCAGGAGCAGCAATGTCTGAGGCAGAAGGAGACGGATGTTCCAGGTCATGCAGAGAGAGCAAGTTCACCCTTTGCCTGCATTATTGCTCTGCTCACGCCCTCAGTGGATTGGGTGATGCCCATACACATTGGTGAAGGTAATCTTTAATCAGTCTACTGAGTCAATGCTACTGCTTCCATTCTTCCAAAGATATCCTCATAAATACACCCAGAATAATATTTTGCCAGCTAGCTGGGCATACCTCAGCCAAGTTAAGTTGACACATAAAATTAACCATCAGAGCCCACCCCCCTTGTCAACTTTATACCCATATGAATCTCATTAAACCATACTCAATCTCCAAATAAAAGCCTTAACAGGGCCATATTTCCACCTAACATGATGTAACTATCTTTTGCATAACCAAAAATGCACTAATCCTTTCCTCAGAAAAGGAAGTAAAAGTTTGAGTGATGTTAATTGTTTCCTTGGTATACTTTAACTCGAATACTACGATATAAAATTAATGATACTTAAACACTAATATAAAACCAATACATTTCATGTTACATAATAAGAGGATAAGAGAGAAAAGAAAACAAAGATATTTGCTTAATATATGTGTATATGTGTGTGTGTATAGTATTTATATTCATAACAAAATAAAAAGAAAAGACCCATGACAATTACAGTCTTCATTTCTGTAGCTGGTCATGTGGTTATAGCTGATATTCATAACTACTTTCTTCTACTACATATTCTGTATTTCCTTAAATTTCAGCAATCGCCTCAGCTGGTGGTGGTTCTATATCTGGTGGGCAGACCCATCTTCACTAGTAGTACTGCCTACATTGAATTGTTGTAGTTTTTCACTGACTGTAACCACAGGGCACGGTAATAACAAGAGACGCTCTAAGGGATCTCCTGTATTCTGAACATACTCTTCCTCACCTCTGCTGTGGACTTGTAGCCCAATTTTCCTTCCATCCAATTTCACCATGCAGCACCATTACTCCCTTCTTGGTCTGCTGGCTTAGAGGTGTGAGGAGCACTAAGTGGCCAGGTAGCAGTCTCAACTTCCACTTTAGTGGACATCACTGTTTGTTTCCCGGTGGAAGCATCACTTCCTCCTAATCCAAGACCACTGGGCAAGCAGAGCAGGAACTTGGGAAAACAGAAAGCAACAATCTTTCTAGTTGATCACTAGGGGTAACGGTGAGTGTGACAGTCTCATTCCTACCCCTTGATTCCTGGACTGGCAAATACTGGCTATTGGAGAAACAGCACCGTATTTTTGGATTCTGATTCTCAGCATACACAGCCTTCTGGAGAACCTTGCCCTTCCCTGCAAGGTATGGCCATCTAATTGGTGCTGTAACTCAGTCTTCGAAAGCCCATTCCACCCTTATATCAAGCCTGTTGCTCCAGGATGGTGGAGAACATGGTACGACCAGTGAATTCCATGAGCCTGAGCCCATTGCTGCACTCCTTTTGCTATAAAGTGAATTCCCTGATCTGCAGCAACGCTGCGTGGAATACTATCACAATGAAGAAGGCATTTTGTAAGTCCACAGATGATAGTTCTGGCATAAGTATTATGTGCAGGGAAGGCAGTCCATACCCAGCGTGTCTATTCCATCAAGAGCAAAACACTGCCCCTTTCATGATGGAAGAGGTCCAGTGTGACCAACCTGCCACTAGGTAACTGGCTGATCACCCAGGCAACTGTGCCGCGTTGGGTGGCTGTATCCAAGTCAGCCCTGGTGCATAGACGCCCATGTTTCTGAGCCCCTGCATAACCTCCATCCCTGCCACCCTGGCCACTCTGTTCCTGAGCCCACTGGGTGATGACAAAGGTGGCTGAGGGAAAGAGGCTGCCGCTATCCACAGCACTGGTCATCCTATTCACTCAATTACTAGAATCTTCCTTTGCTGAGATCACGCTTTGGTGGGCATTCACATGGGATACAAACATCTTCATGCTTTTTGCCCATTCAGAGAGGCCCACAGACATAAAACTCTTCTTTAAATTTATTTGTCTCCAATTTTCCGATCAGGTTCCTTCTAAGTCACTGATCACCCAGCCAAACCATTGGTTATAGCCCATGAGTTGGTATGTAATCACAAGCTTGGCCATCTCCCCTTCCAAGCAAAGTGTACAACCAGGTGCACTGTCTGAAGTTCTGCCCACTGTGAGATTTCCCTGCACTACTGTCCCCAGGGATGTCCCACAAAGGGGCTGCCATACTGAGGCTGTCCACTTTCAGTGGTGCCTGCATATTGTGCAAAACCACCAGAAACCAGGCCATAGTCTTGCCTTGTCAGCTGATGGTAGGTAACCCCATGTGAGGCAATAGGTGTGGGCTGGGAGAGACAAGGCAGTATGGCAAGAGTGGGGACCATGGCACATGAACCACTTCTTTATCCAGCTGACTTGTGCCTTCAGGGCCTGATTGGGCTCAGTCACATACACACCACTTCCCTCTGATGATGGAGTGTTGTGCATATCCAATGTTATGGCTTGGTGGGTCATATAACACCCAGTTCATGTTGAGCAGCTTACGTGGCATGGTAATTTGGTGGCCCATGGTCAAGCGTTCAGTTTCTACCAAGGCATAGTAGCAAGCCAAAAGCTGCCTCTCAAAAGGAGAGTAATTATCTCCAGATGAGGGCAGGGCTTTGCTCCTAAAGGCCTGTGCTGCAATTTACCTATGGGGACCTGCCAAAGTCACTGAACAGCATTGCTATCTGCCACCGACACTTCAGGTAACACTGGAGTTGCTGGACCACGTGGCCCAAGTAGCAGAGAAGCCTGCACTGCATGCTAAACCTGCTGCCGAGCCTTCTCTTATGCTGGACACCACTCAAAACTAGCAACATTGTAGGTCACTTGGCACACTGGCTGGAGAAACACACCAACATGAGGAGTATGTTACATCTAAGATCCAAAGAGACCCACTAGGTGTTATGTTTCCTCCTTCCAGATGCAACAGCTAGTCCCTCACCATAGAAGGGATATCTTAACATATCCCATACCACAGACTCCCAAGAAGTTTAAGGCAGAAGTCTCCTGAATTGTAGTTGGATTTATGTCCCACACTCTGGCACACAACGAGAAGTCTAGAGTAGTTGCTACATCTCGTTGACTTTGTTCAAGCAGCATGATGTCATCAATACAATGGATCAGCATGAAACCTTTTGGAAGGAAAAGGCAATCAGGATCCCTGGGAGCTAAAGTATGACAGAGGGCTGGAGAAATGGTTCACCCCTGAGATAGGACAGTCAGGGTGTATTGCTGGCAAACTGCTTCAACTGGACCTTATGGACAGGTATGGAGAAAAACGTATTTGTCAGGTCAATAGGCATATACTAGGTACCAGGACATGTGTGATTTGATCAAGAAAATACTTAATATGTATTTATAAAATATATAAAAACTCACTAATATAAAAACTCACCTGAGTACTTAATCAGTTCTTTCACTCAAAGACCAGTGAGGATGTTCCTGGTTGGGTGGCCTTTTGGACACCCGTCCTCTAAGTAGTGACTCTGGACCTGCAATCTTTCAATTTGGATTGTTCACAGTCTTCTAGAGCCTCCTGAGAGCTTTCTGCTCTCTTGGCACACTGGCCGACAGAACAAGTGGAGGGTCTTTCTAGGGTTCACCTAGAAGCTCAGAGTTCTACGAGCAGCAACAGAGCAAGTTCCATAGTGCAAATACTTTTCAAATCTCTTCTGTACTACTTTTGCTATTGGCTCATTGGACAAAGCAAGTGTAATGGGTTGAGACCTTTGGCGACCTTGAGTTGGGGTGCATGTGTTTTATATGTGGGATTCAAATTTTGGTGAACTGGAGGATAAACTGTGGTAGGTAGAATAATGGTCTCCTAAAAATGTCCACATCTTAATCCCTGAAGTGTGTGAAAATGTTATGTTGCATGACAAGGGGGAATTAAGTTTGCTAATCCGTTATCCTTTATCACAAGGAGATTATCATGGGTTATCTAGGTGGGTGTGCCCAATGTAGTCACACAGGTAATTAAATGAGAAAGAGGAAGGCAGACGAGTTAGAAATAGAGAGATGACATCATGAAAAAGACTCTACCAGTCCCTGGGGGCTTTCTAGATGGAATGAGTCATGAGCCAAGAAGTCCTGATCTCCTCCGGAAGCCAGAAAAGACAAGGAAATGGACTGGCACCTACAGCCTCCAGAAAAGAGTACAGTCATGTCAACCACTTGGTCTTAGCCTAGTTAAACTCATTTTGGACTTCTGACCCCCAGAATTGTAAGATAACTTTATATTGTGTTAAGCCACTAAGTTAGTGGTAACTTGTTACAGCAGCAATCGGAAACTGATACAGCAAGCTACTTATCCAAGGCCACAGCCTGTGTGGGAGAGATTATGAAAGGCCATGAACAGAGGAAGATAGGAACAGATAGGCCATTCCGGAAACCAGCCACCTAGAAAATGAGTGTCCCAGAAGAACAGGACATGGTTTATTGAACCCATAGCTCCTCCTCTGCCACAATCTGTATTTGAATAAACCACGCAGGGGACTGGTATCCAATCACTCTCATGGATCACTGCCTATATCACAGCCAAATGACACGTTCACGAAGTTTCTGTAGTTTTACCCGTGGTCTTTCCTTTAGTTCTTCAAATGCTTTCCCTACTTTCTACCCGTCTCCACCATCCACCTCTCTCCCATCCCACTCTCCATCTCCAGATTTCTCTTCTCTCGGTAAAGATCTTATTCATCCTTCAGATTTACCTAAAATGTGTCTTTCTCTAAGAAGGACTCTCCTGACCCTCCCAGCTAGGCTCTTGGTCTCTTCTTTGTCCTATCTTGTCTTATCAAATTTTTAATTTCAGGCCAATTAGTCAACATCCAGAAGCGTTTGCATAGCAAAAAACAAAATAACAAAAGTTAAGTTGATTTATAGCCTTGGGAAGCTTATACTCTATCTGAGAAATCAACGTAAATATAAAAACATATCTACAATCATCAACTGCTCTCTTCCCAGCGGTCACCACCCTAGAATGATCCATCGATCACGTCCTGACTTGACTATTACGAACTGTTTCATTCTCCGCCACTCTTGCAGCCTACAATGCATTTTCCACACTGAAGTCAGCTGCACATTTTTTAAGCAGCTTTCTTGAGATACAGTTCACATACCACACAATTCACTCATTTAAAGTGCACAATCCAGTGGCTTTTAGTATCTTTGCAGAGCTGTCCATCCATCACCACAATCCGTTTTAGAGCATTTTTCATTATCCTGAAAAGAAAGATTGCATACCGTTTAGCCATCATTTCCAACTCCCTCGACCCACCCCCAGTCCTTGTAGAACACACAAATCCCACTATTTTATTTTCCTGCCTAAACCCTCTCATTGGTTTCCCTTCATCCCATTACGCTTACGATACAACAACAAACCTGTGTTCCTTGTTCCTCATCTGTCTGTCCAGCCTCATCTTATGCCTGTCTCCCTTGCTCATTGCCAGGAGCAATGGTCTATTTTAAGTTCCCGACATGCCAAGCTCTGCACACAGGGCCTTTGCATGTAGTGCTTGCCACATGCACAATGTTTTGTTCTACTCTTAGTTTATCCAGCTCCCCCTACGTGACATGTCCCTTGAGAAGCCTTCAATGACCTATTTCTCATCTTAAGTAGACTCCCATGTGGCACTTTTTCATAGAGCTTTGTATTTTTTATTTATAATATTGATCACCATTTAAAATTATACATTTATTTATTTGGTTACATGATTACAATTTTCCCTCTGCTAGATTGTAGTGTCCATAGACACAAGGGTTGTGACTTTTTCTATTCCTAGTGAATACCTGGTTTCCAGCATGGTATCTAGAAGACAGTGGGAGCCCAGTAAATATTTACCCAACATAAAAGGGAATCTGTGAATGCATGAAGCAATCTGAATAACAAAAAGCTAAAGTGAACTTCTCAAGAACCTCCAATATTCATGGTCTTGAACTAAGTAATAGCATTTCTGGGATTCCATCTTAACAGGATACTTCTAAATAAGAAGCAAAGTATAATTTATAACAGCAAAAGTTGAAGCCCCCATGAATGTCCAACTACAGTGAAAAAGTTATGTAACCCAGAGGATAGTCACTCAGTTAAAACTGAAAAAATAATGTAATAATTGATGTAATACATTGATGGATGTAATGATATCAAAATATTTGTGATTTAATCGAAAGTTATAAGTCATGATGGTATATAGTTATACCAATGTTAAAAAAATGTATAATAGAGAAGCGTTTCATTAAAAAACTGAGCACCTAACACAAATATTAATAGTGCCTCCCTGTGATTGGTACAACAATAAACGTTTAGTTTTATTTTTAACCTTACTTTTCTTATTTTCCAGATTTTCTTTAATAAGCAGGCATGTTTCTATCAAGAAAAATAAATGATAATGTAGCAAAGGCACTAAATAAAGTGTTTGTCACAGTGAGAATGATGACATGGGGCCTGAGGGGCTTGGGGAAGGGGAAGAAGGAAGATGGATGTGTCAGTCACCCCCCTGCGGCCAGGGAGCTACATGTGTGGCTAATTCTGTCCTTCCACCCTCCCTGTGTGACAACGGCATTCCCAGTGGCTGCACCTGCTCCCCGGCTCAGAGGGGCCTTCCCAGGGGTGGTGACACATGTCCTCTGCATCATTCACACTGTCTCTCTGTATCCTGCCATTACAGGGACAGGTTTTGTGACATGTCAGTCTGAGATGAGGCCACCAGGCTGAGCAGGACTGCCACTTGCATCTTCGTGCTAATTAGAAAAAGGCCCCCCAGGGGCGGGTACAGGCCAGAGCCAGGAGGAGGGCAATGCCATGCTGTGGGCAGAACTCAGGTGGGATTTCAGCCCCTCTCTGCCTTCGGGTATGTCCTCCCACTCCCGTACAGGTGCGGCCCTTCCCCGGCACCCACTTCTTTGGGTGAAAGCTACTGATATTTGAGATCAATGAGCTCACTTAGAATCCCGCAAGCTAAGGTGACATGTTCATTTCCACACTATCCATCTAGTTTATTTGATAATTAAGAAGACTACAGGTTTCAGCAGAATAATAACATTAAAATGGTGATAAATAATAATAATAGCAATAGGAACACAATAATAATTAAAAAACAAAAACAAAAAGATGAAAAGAACCTAAGTAGGCCTGACAAACAAATGGAATGGGTGGTCTTAGATTGGATCCTGGACCCAAAAGAGAACATTCACGGAACAATCGGGAAAATCTGGGCAAGGTCTGCAGATTAGGCAATAGCGTTGGATCCAGGTTAATGTCCTGAAAATTAGGGATTGTTCTGTGATTCTGTCAGACGTAGCATTGGGGAATCTGAATTCAGGGGTTACAGAAATTCTTTTTACTATATTTGTAACTTTATTTTTTAAGTCAGAAAAAAAAAGAACCAGGAACACACACAAGTCTAGTCTCTCCACGTCACTTTATAGATGAGGACACAGAGCGTCTGAGCCACTTGCTCAGAGTCAGACAGCAACTGGGCAGCGCTGGAGGGGGACTTGCTCCTCTGCCCTCCTGGCCGGGGCCACCGCCTGCCGCAGGTGCATGAGTCAGGCCAGTGCCGGCCCTGGAGGGGAGGGAGGAGGCTCTTGGAAAACAACCCTCAGTTGCTCTTTCTCAGCAGCCTTGGTCTGCTCGGCGTGGTCAGACTTGGTTTACAGACCCCAGAAGCCTGGGGCAGGGGCAAGCCAGCATTGAGCCTTATCCAGGGCTTGGGGACAGAGGGGCTATGCTCACCTCTAAGGACCAGTTCCCTCAAGGCTGTGGTCATTTACAAGTCCCTAGTCTACCGGTACCCTTGCTGCCTGAGAGGCGTGTTCAGAGGGGATGCAGAGAGAAGGCCACTGCACGGTGACCACACAGCGATGCTGATTGGGCTCACCAGTGTCTAGGGGATTCGGCCAGGTTCCTCCAAGGACTTTGCTCCCAACTAGAGAGGGATTCAACTCCCTGTGCCTAATGGTTCCTGCAGTTCTCTATCCAGAAATGAATGCTTATGCCAGACAAACAGCAGACGAAGGGCCCCGAGTTGGGTGATGAGAGGTCACCATCTTTCTGAACAGGGGCCTCAGAGACCTCACCCTGAGGGCTGTCTCTCAGTACACGAGGCTGCAGAGGGCCTGGCGCCTTGTCTAGCTCAGACCATGGGGCCGGCGTCCTCGCCTGGGGGAGAGTCACATTCAGTGTCATGGTTGTGCCACACACTCACGACAACTTGCACTCCTCAATCCTTAAGGGTCAAGGTGAGACGTACTCTCAAGTTGGTTTGTTCCTAAGTGCTTACCACCTTTGGAAGGCGAGTGCTCCTTACACAACAAAATTTGTTGGTTTGGGCCTCCTTCCTTCTTCCTACTTGGCACCTCCAATTCCTGACCATTTTTATTTGTGTGTGTGTGTTTGCAAGTGTGCATATCTGTGTGTGAGTGTGCAACCGAATTGACTAGTTCCCTGTTTATAACCCCCTTTATGGGCACTTAGGGTTCAGCCATTTCCCTTATTAAATCCACTATCATTTCCCATAGATTTTCATCTTCAAAAACCTTTTGTCACCCCTTGACATTTCCTGCTCCCTCTCCCCTTCTAGCTGTCCCTGTGGGTTTAGCCTTCAAAAATGTTTTGTTTCCATTAACATTCTTTTTAGTTGGATTTTTGAAGACATGGGGATAAACGTGCAATTTCAATCCATACGGCTTGACTCTAAGTACAAACGTAGAATTTTCAACTCGAATCAATTTCTTACCCATTGAGGGAAGGCCTGGCCACTGTGCACAGTGGTGCACACTGCTGATTGTCCCCCTCCTGGGGGCACCGTGAACACTGACTCTAAGCTGTGTACATTAGAGCCCTGGGGAAGGGGAATCAGATGTCAACCCCCAGGCTCGAAAGCCCGTGTGCCCTCTGTGACCAGACAGCTAAATGTCAGGGTGTAGATTGCTCCAACATGTTCACACTTCCTCCTTCTGGGCTGTAACTGGTCTGGATGCATCAAGATCAGTGAGTGCTAAGAGGCGGTGAGAGTGACCTTGACGTGTTACTTCAGCATCTTTGGGTTTGGTCTCTCTGTCTGTAAAATCGAAATGGGGCTGTAGATGACACTCCGTGTGACCTCTATTTCTGAAACTTCCTTGTGATTCTGCGAGTTCTCTGCTGCCTCCCGCAGCCACTCACCACCCCCCCCGACTGTATCCCATGAGGTGCCCGGGGATTTCAGCGACAGGGATTCCCTTGAGCATCAAGAACAGTGATTCTGAGCATTCAGCATCTGTAATGGAGTTTTCACTACTCAGGGGAAAAGGAGAAATCTATGCCTGTTACAGTGCACCTGTTGGTGAAGCCTAGCAAATATTTTTCCTTGTGATGATTGCATTTTATTCTGAGATAAAGACTTTTTCTATCTTCCTCGGGGTGTTGCAATGTCTTTCATTTCTTTTGAAAATAAGAAAATAAACAAAGCTGTGATGAGACGGCGTCAGCTTTAGTTTGCTATCTGAGGGCAGGTGCCAAGGTGGATGGCGGAGCATCCCTGCAAGACGCAGTCAGCAGAGTAAGACGCCAAGGCCATGGATGGGAGCTGAAGTCCATGGTCAGGAACGCCCCCTTGACACTTGTGAAGACCATCCAGGCATCAGACTGCTCTTTCTAGGTCCAGAGCTGATGATATGTTAGCCACGGACACTAGATTGAAACCCCAAACAGAATGGGGCTTTTCGGCTGCCTGAGAATCCAAAGAAGATCAAAGTCCCAAGCATAGTGTCAGCGACAGGAGGCTGTTTCCCTAAGACACTCCCCATCCCGTGCACAGGACCATGGGGAGGTGCCATCGCTTTGCCTGGATTTTGTCAGCTCAGGTGTCTTGTTTGTGGGGGAGGCAGTGACCAGATGTGGAAGAAACTCATCAGATACGCGTGTGAGACAGAGAGAGTCAGCAAAGACAGCCCGATGCAGCTGAAGCAGGTGCCCCAAGGCCGGCAAAGCTGGAAGCTACTGGATAGGCCATCAATCTTAGTCTCGGGGCTCAAATCTGTTTGCGGCAAACTTGCTGACGTGCCTGGGTTGTTGCACACTCCTTTAGTGATCACGTGGACTGGATCAGAGGCTTTTCTGAAGGCCAAGACGAGGTGGAGGTGAAGAGGGACTGGAGCCCTCTTGAGTGACCTAGGACAGCATAAAAGGACACTGGTGGTACACAGTTCCTAATCAAAGGCCCCCAGAGGATGCCCCCAAATCTGTTCCCTTATGGCTTCAAATGCGGCTGTTGTTCGCCCAGGCACACTGCAGGCCATGAGTAGAAACTGACAAATCGTGTGCAGGGAATTGGAATCGATAGCGGGTCACAGGGCATGTCTTGTGGTCCATAATTATCGACTCTCCCTCCTGTAACCCAGAGTGATGCCCAGACCCCAGTCCGCTAGCCTGTCCCTCCTTCCTCAATCCCAAAGCCCCTGAGCCCAGGATGTCTTCTGAACTTCCTTGCCTCCTGAGACCTCCCTGGAGACTCTGTCACTCTGAGTCTGACACCAGTCTCGGCCATGGGAGGGATTTATCGAGTGTTTGCTTGGCGTCTGACCTTCAAGGCTAGCACCCCCACCCCAGGTGGAGAATGTTATCTTCACTCCATTCCTCTAATCCGATCAATTTCATTAAAAAAATTATTGAGTGTTTACTCCGTGTCAGGTCCTGCTGATTTTTGTTTTTCTCCAAAAGAGTTATGAAACCCATTGCCTACTTTCCATCTCCTTTCACTGCCCTGGCCCTCGCCATTTCTCTAGCGCCCAGGGAATGACAAGGACCGCCCAACGTGCAGGGTCCTCAGCCTCTGTTCTGTCTTCTTCAAATCACCCTCCAACCCCAGGGATCTTCCAAACTGACAGGCTTTGGTAAGGTCCCTACTTGCCAAAAACTCTCTAGTGACACCCAGGACACAGGTCTGCTTGTTATCTGGGCTCACAGATGCTCCATGAAGTGAGCCCAGGCTGGGTCTCCAGCCTCTCATTGCAACACCTAAAACTCTGAACTTATGCAAAACACCACCACAGTATGCATCATGCTGTTTCCCTTCTAACCGGAGCTACCCTTCTCTGTTTCCTCCTGGCTAGCCCCCTCCTACTTCACTCCAGCATTCAGCTCCTGGGTCACCAAATGTTACCCTGAGCCTCTGCCTTCATTCTAGCACTTACAACCTGCTGTGTATTAGAGTGATCTGTTGGCCTGTCCCTACTTGACTATGAGCTGCTAAATTCAGGTCTCTATCTTAACTACCTTGAGATTACAATCTTTAGGAAGTAGCTAAACACACATTACATGCTTTATAAAAACCTCTTATAACACTTATTATGTGTCCAACGCTGCTAAACACCTTACAAACATTTCTGTAATCTCCACAAAAAAATGTGCACCTAACATATGGCATGAACTGTTTTGTATGCATAACTTTGCTATCAAGAGAGGGATCTTTTAAGAATGTAAACCGATCACACCTCCCCCTCCCCGGCTCCTCTAGCAGCCCCCCTGCTCACCCACATCTCCTCCCTGAAGTCGCCTCCTCCTTCCGCTCCTGAGTTGGGAATCACCACACCTCATCCCTTTATATTTTCGTCATAGCACACACCTCCGCCTGAAGTCCTCTTGTCCCTCTGAGTGTTTATGTACTGCCTCCCACTGTAACGTAAGTTACACAAGAGCAGGGACTTGTCTGTCTTGTTCTCTGTCTTCTGGGCTCAGAATACTCGGTGGCATGCAGTCTCAGTAAGCATCAGATTTATTCCTCCCTACAATCCCAGGAGCTAAACACTATTATTATCCCCAGTTTATAGATGAGTTAAGAAGGGTTCAAAGAGGTGCATTGAGTAGATTGTGTAGCTCTTCAACTGATAAACTGGACCCGTTTGATTTGTCAGCCTGGGCTCTTTGACCTTGGCACTGTTAAACACCTGAGATGGCAGCCCTCTCTGGTGCAAAGGTGCACAAAGTCTTGTCCCTGCCCCACCTGTCTGTCCCTGTGCCCAAGGTTTTTCTCTTTCTCCTCTGCTTGGCTTGGCTGCACACTCAGGGCTGGCTCAGCCACTCCACAGTTGTTCAGACACCTTGTTGAAGTCAGGATGTCTGGGATGGGCCCTTCTACCTGCCCATGCCTGGACCACTCTGTCTCCTTCCTGTGCTGGCTTTTCCTGATGCCGCATGTTTGTGAATGTACATGGGAATGGGAAAAGGACATTCAGGGAGACTACGCTTTTGCATGTATAATAATCAAGATGGCATCTGTTTGGCAATCAACTCACTTACTGCACAGAATGGCTTAAGGTCACAATGCCAGCCTCAAATTTGATCTCTATATCTCTGACTCTACTTTTGTTTTCTTCTGGAAGCAGAGATCTCAGTTTTGATGATGGTCGTTCTCCAGCTTTCTTACCATAAGGAAGACACTCCAAAATTCATCCATCTGTTTATTAATTCCACACACATTTCCAGCCTCAGTAGTGCCCCAAGTGCTATGCTGAGTATTGGAGCAACATAGATGTGTAAGACGTGGCCTGTCCCTCCTCTTTGCCACAGTCATCAGGGCCAGAGGATGCATGATGGATTCCCCAAGAAGGCAATAATTTTTGCTTTTGTGCTTGTACTAGATCCTTCACTCCACTGTCTTGATCTCTTAAATTTAAGAGAGCTACCCTCTGACCATGAAAAAGCACCCAAGGTTACGTGAGAAACATTAGCTGGTGCATGAGACTGTCAGACTCCTGAGATGGACTGGCCAGACCAGGGACTCCACAAGACAGAGATCAAGGAGATCAAGGAGCTCACAGGAGATTAAAGAAAACATTTTTCACCTTCAAATTGGAAGACTGTCCAGTAACAAAGCCAGAAAAAGGAGGTTAACAGAGGTCTCACATCCAAGTCAAGGTAACGTACGAGGAGGAGAAGGGGTAAGGAAGAAGGAAGAAAAAATTAGGTCTGTCCCTGCCCCCAGCGCCCCCCCCCCCAACTCTCATGCCCCAGAATGGTGACTGCCTTTAACTCCAATCTCCCAAGCGGAAGATGACAGTTTGCTCCCCCATGACTGTGAGGCTAGAGGAGGAGATGGAAGCAGCCAGGTGATGGGGATGTTGGTGCAAGTTCAGTCCATTTGGGGGCTGCTCTTCCTATTCCTATAACTTGCTTAGACCTGTTTCAGACTCTGGTTGGCAGCAGGCTTACAGCGGAACAGAGTTCATAAAAGCTGACAATGCCAAATGATTTAGCTCTGTGATTTTAAAGACTTTTCTATCCCCAGGCTTTGCCTCCTTCAGTTGCTATTTTCACCCTATGAAGCAAGGAAAGGGGGGTCTGGGGGCAATGGAAGAGCCTCATAGAGTCATAACCTCTTCTACATGGGGGTGGAGCAGGAATTCTAAGGTCGCACTTTAAGAAGGGTTCATGTTCACTAACTTTCCAGGGCCTTTGTTTTAGCCTAAGATTCTCATCTACTTAGAGAAGGAATCTGCCCTCCCTGTTGAATCACTATTCTGGGGTCCAGGTTGTTGTGCTTGTTTGCTTGTTTGTTTGTTGAGATTAAGAGAGTCTGTTAACTTACATGCACATGTATACATGAATCCTATTTGGAGGAGGCTTTTTCACATCTGGAAGGCCCACTTTCACAGCAGGCTGTGGGTGTGGAGGCAGAGCCACAGTATAAAAGAAAAGAAAGGCAAATCTTCTTCAATCCCTTTCTGGGCCAAAGCAGCCTTGTGGATTAGGGAGAGGAGCACAAACACTGTGCTTTCCCCCTTAAAGGAGCCATTAACAAGGGGCATCTGCAGAGGGCTGCAATTGGCTCTCCTCTTCTGGGTGTCCTGTCTGTAATTGTCACTAATGCAAATTCATTAGATATTTCATTAGCTAAGCCAAAAACCTATATCCTGATCTTTAGCTGAAAACATTTCTGAATTAGATCAGGAAAATTAGAATAAGACTCATTCGCCGGTGGCAATTAATGAGTCATGACTAACGAAGGCAGGCAGAGGAGGGCAGGAGAGAGTGTCTCTCCTTGGAGCGGCTGATAGTTAAGGGGCAGGGGGAATTGCACTGCTGTTTTGTGAGCTCACTGGAGCATGAAGCCGTCACCGCCTGTAGCCACCAGATTCCCTCACCCAGTTCCTGGGCTCTGGAGTACTTCCTTTCTTGCAGTGCCCCGGGGGAAGGAGCAGAAGATGGGAAGTCGGTTATCAGGGTGGGGACATAATCTTCAGTAGGGGGTGTGTCAATGATGATGTGCCAAATATCACCAGCTCTTTTTACCCTCTATTTAATAGAGGGGTCCTCAAACTACAGCCTGTGGGCCACGTGGGGCCCGCCGAGGACATTTATCTGGCCCGCCGGGTGTTTTTGCCTCCACTGCCTGTCCTGCTTAGCAGCTGACTCGTCCTGGGCCCTCAGTGCGCATGTGTGGAATGTGCACCTCACTCTCCAACGGCCCTCCAACGGTCTGAGGGACAGTGAACTGGCCCCCTGTTTAAAAAGTTTGAGAACCCCTGCATCTATTAGGTATGGAGGAGGCAACCAAGGAGCTATTATCTCCAATCTTCATTTTTCACCCAAAGGAAACTGAGGCCCAGAAATTCAGAAAATTTGTCCCCAGACACATAAGTAATGTCTTGAAAAATGAGGACCCCCTCAATCCAGTCTTCTGACTCTGTGTTTAATGCTGTTTTCTCTAAACCATCATACCCACCAACTGTTTGACAATGATCCATTCATCACCCAATACCTGCTATATGGAAGGTGGCTGGTGGGATGATACAGACACAGAGAAAGCTGAGACATGGTCCCTGCGTCCTTCCAGGGATAAAGCACAGAGGGGAGACACTGTCGGGCAAACAGGCCTCTGGAAATCCATACAACATGTGCCTTGTGGAAGTGTTCACACAGTGCCAGTAGCATAGGAGGACAGGAAAAGTCGCCTGGAAAACTCGAGATAGGAGATAATATTTTGGTAGTGATTTTACGTATGAGATCATTGCTTGTGAACTGAGATTGGATTCACCCTACAAATAGAATCTGAAACAAGAATGTGAGTGCAAGACAGTTATTGGAAGATACATGAACAACAAAAAGAGAAGAAGGAATAGTTAAAGTCAGGGAGCAATTCATAAGGATGTATTATTAACTCAGCTATCACAGGGGTGAATGGAGGGTCACCTTGTGGAGGAACTCTGGGAGCAGGTTTTCCAAATACACGTCTCAGAATGGAGGGGCCAGGGAGTTGGAGTATTTATTCACCCACTCCTGGGTCATGGTTGAGGTCCACTCCTGGAATGGTGCATGCTGGGCATTTCCTGCCTGTCTTGCATAGAGTGGCCATCTCTCTGGCACAGAGATGCAAATTCTGGAAGTCTCAAGGCTGTAGGATCCCAATATGTGTAAGGTTGAGGGTGACAGGCAGAGCACTGACAGTATTTGCTGCCGTGGGGCTGAACAGCAAGCCATTGCCAGCAGTGCAAAGGCATTTTGGGAGCAGGGTGTGTTGAGGGAAGGGAAACTAGGAAAATGCTTGGAGCCTAAATTGCAGAAGAGAGAACAGGGGATGATAAGGATGAAAGGGTAAACAGAGGTGAGACTGTGGGCTCTTTCGTGCCCCTTGCTACGTTATTTGAATGGTTCACATCCTGTTCTCCTGGTTGATTGCATATAAGACAGAAGAAGAAGATAATGACTCCTTCATTTCTGTAAAAAGGGCAGGAGAAAGAGCTCACAGCAAATCCCCGGCCAGTGCAGACCAAGACTCAGTTTGTGCAAGTCTGATGGGATCCAGGTCCCCACGTGAGTGGCCTGGGCCTCCTAAGCACAGCTGCAGAACACTCCCCAGTCCCCAGGGGCCTGGCTGGACATGGCAGGGTATATCTAACTCACGCCAGGCCTCCCCTCTGCCTGGGGCTCACAGCGGGTCTGGGTCTGGAAACAACTTGGTGTCACAGTTGGGAAACAACTTGGTGCCACAGATGGAGCTGCTGCTGCCATCTCTCCACACCTCCAGCCCTTCCCGGCCTCAGCTTGGCCACTCACAAGTCTCCCCTCCATGTCCTCCCTGCAGCCCTTCCCCGCTCACCCACCTTCCACCAAAAGCATCACTGAAAACAAAATGTGCTGCACTCTAAACTCAGAGCACTGCCTGTTTCTCTTTTCTTAACATCTTTTTTTACCTTTTGGACTTCACTTTCCCACACTATCAAATAGGAGAATTCTACTCAGTCGGAGCATCCTTCAAGATCTGGCATTGACTTGCTTTCTTCTCTGTAGACACATCAAAAAGGACCTATGCAATGGGGACGCAGAACAGGTGATGATCCCATCTTCCTCTGCATGTTGGGAAGCCTTTACAGAAGCTGTGGCATCTTACACAGGAGGCCAATGAGGGCGGGATTCCAGCAGGAAACTGAGGGAAAAGCAGAGGTTATGCAGTGAAGGGAGGTGACTTGGTATCTAAAGTCCTATCCAGATGCGGACGTCCATGCCTCTGGGTTTCTATGGATACTCAGGAAGCAAGTAAACAGAATCTTTAAAAGAGTGTTTCCCGCACTGTCTGTGGCTGAGGTCAGCAGGTGACAATATCACTTCCATCACTCAATGTCTCCAGCGTCCATCACACCTGAGTCCTGCTCTCAGCAATGAGAAGCGCCGGGAGGTTGTTTCTTAACCATCAATGAGTTTAGCTTGCAGTAAAGACACTTGGCACCAGAAAACCTCCGGACTATGGGATTCAGTTCGCCTGACATTTAGTACCATGTTTCCCCCAAAATAAGACAGGGTCTTATATTTATTTTTCCTCAAGAAGACTCCCTAGGGCTTATTTTCAGGGGATGTGTTATCTTTTTTTTAAGTATGGTACAACAATCTACATTTATTCAAATAGAGTTAAGTTGTCTTCTTCTGGAGCATCATCATAACTCTCCAAACCCCGAATTCCATCCTGATTCTTGCGACTCTATTTCCTTTAGAGCCATTGGCCCCAATCTCTCATGTCAAGCAATAGAGCTCTCATGGAACAGATGAGAAGGGCTGCTCGTCTTCTTTACCGCTCAGCGACGAAATGCATGGTTTGTGCAGATACGCTGGGTAGCCACGCCCATCACTAGGTCTTATTTTCGGGGTGGGGCTTATATTGTGCAAATGCTTAGAAATCCCACTAGGGCTTATTTTATGAATAGGACTTATTTTCAGGGAAACACGGTAAGTGTTTAATCAATCCCGTATGTGATCATCATAATATTTAGTCATCTATAGAATTCATTTTCTGGAAATTTATGAAGATGAGTGAGGTGTTCACCTTGCAGAATGAGGTAGAAAGGGTCCTGTCCAGAGGCTGGGCAGTGGACAGAGTTCTCAAAGTGCGATCCCTGAGCCAGCATTATTGTCACCTGGGGGAATTGTTAGAAATGGGTCACCCTAGACCTACTGAATCAGGCTCTCTGGAGCTGGGGCCCAGCACTGTGTCTTAACAAGTCCCCCAGTGGCTCTGATGCTCTCTCGGGTTTGAGAATCACTGCTCTGGAGTTCTCTTCTAAAGTGAGAGAAAGAGAGAGAGAAGGAGGAGGAGGAGGAAGAGGAGAAGGAGGAGAGAAGGAACAGAGAGAGAAATTCTGTCCAGAGAAAGACATAGCCAGAGACCAGGTGTTTGCCAGAGTTTGAACCCATGGTCATTGTATCTGTCATTTGAGAGGACATGTGAAGGGTGAACCAAGGGGATAAACAATAAATCTGGAGACAGGTGATCTGACGTCTAGCCCTTGATCTGCTAGCAATAAGCTTTGTCCCCTGAGCGAAGTCACTCAGCCTCTCTGAACACCGGTAAGATGAAGGTGCCAGCCAGGAACCTTCAGGAACAAGTCCAGCCTGCCTGGCACTGCCCCAAGGACACACACGGGATTCGTCCTACTCTTTCATAAAACAGAGCCAGCCCATTCCATCGTTTCCTGAGTGGATGTCCACACAGCATCATAACGACCTGCCATTCGGGTTAAAAACATTACCCAAAGCATCGCTGTTCTGTGGAGGTAACAGAGACTGGCCCTCTCCTCTCAACATGCTTGGAGATGGCCCACTCTGCTTCCACCTGGCATAACACCCAGGGTTGCATGCCTTGTCTGAGAGATGATGCATGACAAGTCATTTCATCCTGTTTTGCTGCAAGTCCCTGAGCTGGGAGCCTCTGGTGGCACAAGGTGATTGAGCTGGGGAGGCTGCACACCCAGGCTCTCCCCAGGGGACTCTCTTTTTCATTTACATTTCCAATTTCCAGACTTGTCAACAGTTTTTGCCTCTGTTCTCCAAGAGGAAATGGAAACTCAAAAACAAAAGGTAAATTCCCTTTAAAACTGCATGGAGCAATCAGCATGTGGGCTGTGGGATTCCCGTTTGCCAGAAGAGATGGCTTCCTGTGCTCTCACTCATGGGGTCCCCCAGGGACTGCTGCCCTTGGGGCAGAACTGCAGGGACTTGCTCTCTCTCCAGCCCAGCTCCAGCTGTGCCCTGGCCTGACTGCTCCCTCCACTATCCAAAGCACCTTGGGGCTGTGCTACTAATTTTTAAAAATTGAAATATAATTCACATACCATAAAATGTACTCTTTTTAAAGTATACGATTCAGTGTTGTTTAGTATATTTATTTACATAGTTGCACAACTATCACCACTATCTAATTCCAGAACATTCTCATTGTCCCAAAAGCAAACCTTATGCCCATTAGTGGTCACTCACCATTCTCTCCACTTCTCCTCCCCAGGCAACCACCAATCTACCTTCCGTCTCTGTGGATTTTCCTATTCTGGGCACTTTATGTAAATGAGATCATATAATATGTGGCCTTTATGTCTGGCTTCTTTTACTGAGCAAAACACTCTCAAGGTTCATCCCTGTCATAGCACGTACCAGTACTTCACTCCTTTTTGTGACTGAATGATATTCTATTGTATGAATATGCCGTATTTTACTTACCCATTCATCAGTTGATGAATTTGTTTTCACCTTTTGGCTATGTGAATAATGCTGATGTGAGCATTTGTGTCCGAGTGTCTGTGTGAACATACTTTAGTTCTTCTGAGCAGATAACTAAGAGAGGAATTGCTGGGTTAGATGGTAACTGTATGTTCAACGTTTTGAGAAACTACCATATTGTCTTCCAATGTGGCTACACCATTTTACATTCCCTTTAGCATTGTCTAAGGATTCCAGTTTTTCTATATCCTCACCAACACTAGTTATTTCTGCCTTTTTAATTGTAGCCATCCTAGTGGGTGGGTATGAATTGGTGTCTTATCATGGTTTTGATTTGCATTTCCCTAATGGTCAAAGATGTTGAGCATCTTTTCATATATTTATTGCCCATTTGTATATCTTTTTTGGAAAAAATGTCTATTCAGATCATATGTCCATTTTTAATTGGGTTATTTGTTTTTTTACTATTGAATTGTAAGAGTTCTTTATTCCAGATACTAGAATCTTACCAGATATCTGATCTGCACACATTTTCTCCCAATCTGTGGCTATCTTTTGAAACACAAAAGGTTTTAATATTGATCAAGTCCAATTTATTGATTTATTTTTTCCTTTGGTTGCTTGTGCTCTAGGTGTCATATCTAAAAAACTATTGCCTAACTCAAAGTCATGAAGATTTACTTCTATCTTTTATTTTAAGAGTTTTATAGTTTAGCTGTTACCTTAAGGCCTCTGATCTATTTTGAGCTAGTTTTGTATATGGTGTGAGGTAGGGGTCCAGCTTCATTCTTTTGCATGTATGTGGATATGTATATATGTATGCTGTCTCAGCACCATTTCTTAAAAAGACTATTCTTTCTCCATTGAACTGTTGTGCTACTCTTATAACTCCTGATGAAATCTTTTCTTCTGCCATTCACCCCTCTGTGTGGCTTTCTCCCTTCTCAGGCTAGATTATTGGCCTCCTGAGAGAAGACACTGGGGATAAATCTTTGGCTCCCCCAAAGAGGCCTGGCATAGGGATATTCAAAGCTTCTGAGTACATGTGTTGACTGAACCATTCTGGAAATTGCTGCAGAGTTACTACTCCCTTGTGAGTATTTTTCACCTAGATGTCCTAAGTTTTCTGCATAGCCCACACCAATATTAACTGTGTTTAATGAAGTTTAATGAAACCAGATTCAGGAGCCAGAGGAACAGTGATTTCAGATGACTCTGTGCTCCAGACCTGCTGGGACAGTGTTGAGTGCTTTGTGGAGAGGTCCTGGCAAGCTGGTGTCTGTATCATCACCCAATTTCTCAGAATGATCCAGGTATCTACAGTGGGGTAGGTCCTCTAACCCAGCACATGAGATCTGGGATGGAAAGGAGTTCTACAGGCTGTGCAAGGGGGATCTGGGCAAGGAAGGGGGAGAGAACGTGTTTAGAGGCAGAAGGGCCTGCCTGCAGATAGGCCTCGAGGGATAGAAACGTGGAGAAGGAAGATGGGGGCCGGGAAGCCGGGGATAGAGAGGTGGTCACTCATGAACGGCCCATGGGGGCTCCAGACCCTCCACACATCCCGGAATCTGTCCTGGAAAGGCCAACTCACCAAAAAAAAAAAAAAAAAAAAAAGTACAAAAGCAGCCTTTGCCTATTCCCGGCAACAAATTGTTAAAATAATGGGTTTATGTTTCAAAGGTTTCATTCCCTGTGTTTGATCAATAAAATGTTCTTTAGATCAATACAAATGTAATTTCACTGCTGGCAGCCATTTATAGCATACAGTGGAGAAGTCACTGCCCAGCAAGCCCGGCTCGTGAGTATGATACAAGCATATTGCTCCGCTGGCTGTGGGTTATGCTTGAACACAGCAAGGAAAAACAAATGAGATTACCAGCCAATAAGCTCAATGTTGGCACCAATGTCTTCATGCCTGCATTCATCTCTTCAACACAAAGGCTTTCCGCAGAAAGAATCTGGCTCTCCTAAATTCATTTTTAAAACCAGACAGTAAGAAAAGTGGAATTGCTGATGTTTCCTTAGCACTTCTCACATGCCAGAAACTGTCCTACATGCTTTCTCTGAATGAACTCATCTGAGTCTGACATAGACCCACCACAATGGCCCCATGATTAGCCCTATCTTATTGATAAGGATATTGAGGCACAGAGAGGTTGAAAAACTCCCTGTGTTGAATAACAACACAGCTGATAAGAAGGAGAACTGGGATTTGAACCCTGGCAGCATATTTCAGAGGCTGTAAGCACACTACCAAGTGATCCATCCAAGCATCACCTGCTTGAATGCCATATACCAGGCACTATGCCTAATACTTTCACGGGTTTTCTTTTCTTTATTTCCCTAAACATATTACCATAGGTGTCATCATAGATGAGAAAACTGAAGCCTAGAGTAGATTAGTAACTTGCCCAAGATTTTATTGATAGCAAGTGGCAGCACCAATCTTCAAATACAGGCCTTCTAAAGCCAGTGCTGCCATGCTAGACTCTAGCCTTCAGGGAGCAGCAAGTATACCTATTCCCTTCTTCGACAGCCTCTGGTGTGGAGGACAAAGATGTGAGCCTTGGGAGCTCAAGATGAGACAAATCTCGAGCGCACAACAAGTGAGGCCAAGGCTCCTGGGACCCCCGACGGTGTGAACAGTCTGCGATGGGGGTAGAGCTGCTCAGAGAGATGGGGTCTCCTGGCTTGAATTTCTGCTCACGCTGTGGCCTACTCTGCAGGGCTGAGAGTCCCTCTGGATGAGAAACAGGCAGCCTGAGTTCATTCCCAGATGTCCCCTGAGCATGCTCTTTCTCTGCTCTGGCAAGGGCAGGGCGCCTAGCGACTGTGAAGCTGGATGTCTGATCCTCCTTCTACAGACTGTGAGCTTCATGGAGATGGGCCACGGGGTGACTTAAGAGCCCTGGGCTGGGGCTGGGGTTCCTGCACCCTGGTTCCAACGCAGCAGCGTGTCCTTGAACAAGATCTTTCCCTTCACAGGGCAATATTATCTCCTCTCTAAAATGATGAACTTGGGCTGATGCATCTCCCAGCTCCAGTGCTGTAGAGGAAGGTGTGAAGGCCAGTGCTGAGATGAAGACTAATCTTTCATTCATTCAGCAGCACTTAGGGCAGGCCCCTCCAGCACCAGCCACGGAACTCAGCAACGAACAAGACTGACAACATTTCTTGCCCTTTTAAGCTTAAATTCTAGTGATTTGAGAGATGCCAGATTCATTCATTCATTCACTCACTCATTCATTCATTCAACAAGCACCTCCCTAGTTCAGGTGCAGCAGCGGATCTGGAGGATTCAAAGGTGAGAAAGACAAGGCCTGGCCCTGGAGGTACTGAAATTTCAGCAGGGAAGTCAGATGTGTAAAAAAACGTATCTCCTTTTTGAGGCTGGGACAAAAGCCATGCTTGTTCTAAATCTATCCTGAGCATTATGTAAGAGCTCGCTGGAGAGTGGGAGTTATGATCCAGCACCGAAGTGGGGCAGGAGACTAGAGAGGCCAGGGAGGAGGATAGGAGGTGGCCTGGCAGAATGCAAGGGCAGGCACCCACGGGAGCCTCAGAGGCTATCCCTGAGCAAGCTTTCAGGGATGTAGCTAAAGACTGAAAGAGACTCTAACAGGACAGACTCAGCAGAATCCTTTGCCCTGTCCTGGTCCCAACTCTGCTGTTTCTAAGAGCAGGCAGTGGTAGGCAGGTAGGGTCCACTGCCCTCTCTGAAGCTCTTTAGCAAATCCAGGGCTCTGAAGCTAATGCCAGGCAGTGGCTTCTCTCCACCTGTGCCCACTTCCAGTCGGGGCTTTGAGTTTTCAGGGTTCCCCCAGAGCAATAGTCCCTTGGGAAGGGGAGCCCTGTGCTGCACCCCAGCCAGCCATGGCGCCTTTCACCCATGGCATCCTCATGCCCTGGGAGCCAGAATTTGTGTCTGCTTCCCTGTCACCTTGTCAAGGGATGGCTGCAAACTGTTCCTGTCACCCAGCTCCTTCAAGGCTGCAGCATTATTGTCCCTTCTCAGCCCCCATGCCAGCATTCCTCCAACCTCTCCTTCCTTGAAGCTCAATATTCCTTTTGGTTGGTCCTTGCTGTGACAAACCCTGACCCTATCATCTAGTTAAGGGCATGACCTTTGACAGGTCACTTCCCCTCTGCCACCCTCAACGTCCCCATCTGTAAGCTGAGAATAACTTTGCCTGATTAGCGACCTCACAGAGCTGTATTGAACATTTGGTGAGAAACTATACAAAATAATAAATGATTAAGCATTATGTGTAGGGGTAGCAATGACATTGAAGGTATTTATTTACACACCAGAGCCGTGAGAGGTAGAGTTTAAGAACCATTTCTGTCCACGCTGAGGAGGAAGATTCAAGTTCAATTAGCAATCCCTGACCACCCCGTGCATGTCAGGCACTGAGGCACATTTGCTTTTGTGTCCCTTATTTAAACATCACACCATTCCTTTCTATTTACAAATGAGGGACATAGGCTCTGGGAAGTGATACTCCTTGCCCAAGGACATGGAGCTTTAAGTGAAGGTCCTGAGTTTCATGGCAAAGTCACGTGGCTCTTTAAGCCACAGTTACACAGAGCGCTAAACTCTCTTCCGTGCAATCTGCAAAAATACAAAGTGTTCTGTACTCCTACCTTTAAATACAAACCCGTTGCTTTCAGACCCAATTAGGAGCAGGTAATTACCTGTGGGAAGTGGGGAGTTGAGCTGTCGGGTGGATCGACACTGAGCGTCCATGAGCTAGTCTTTTCTAGTTATCAATAAAATGCTACAACACAATCATTATTTGGCAATGTGTTCATTTAATAGTTCATCCCACAGGCCCAGGATGGAAAGTAGCCACAGTCAACCCTCTAAGATAACACGTGTTGTTGGTGTTGGCTTTGCTAACCGTTTTTGGCAGAGATGTGCCCTGCTAGAGGATGACCCAATTTTCCCAGACTTCTCATGGTCCTGAGCCCCTCCCACCCGGAGTCCCTGGTCCCTCCCTAGAGTCTCAGCCTTGATTGGGCCTCGAGATGATCTTGATTAAGGCAGGCAGCAACCCACTGCCTGTGCCCTGCCGCTGGGGGAAGGGGACATTGACCAAGCTACGGCCTCCAGGTGTCAGGTACATGATGTGAGCCCTGCCATCCTCAGCTCAATGGATCTCACCAGTCCAAACAGCATGCCTAGGCACCCAACTCGGTTTTCCTGCCCAGCCCTACAGGTACTGCTCAGCCTGGAACTCAGCCTGCTATACACAGTGTGACCTCTTCCCCAGGGAGCTGGATTCTGCTCCCAGCACACCTGTGACAATCACACTTCTGAGCATTGTCTGTCTCCTGGTCACGGACACCTGCCTGAACCACACCTGAGCTTGCAGAAGCTGTTTATCCCTGTGTACTGGCTGCTTGGCTGAACACATAAGGGCCAAGCAATAAATGAGTCACTTAGTCCTGCTTTCCTCCCATGACACCAGCCTGAGCTGCAGGGTTCCAGCATGCTTATTGTCAGAGCCAGTGAATCCTCCTGGCATCGTCACCCTGCTCTGCCAGAGTAGTGTGACTGCCTGCTGGAAGTACATTTGAAAGTCACTGAGTGAGGAAAGAATGCTTTGACACTGCTGCCTGTTCCTGTCTCCCCTGGGGCTCTTTCAATCTTGGCAACTTCCCACCATTTCACTCCTGCAGGAAACAGACAGATAATCGCAGCACCCAGGTGGGCCGATGGGATGGCAGCATCCCTGGTGTCGCCTGAGAGAACTGGCTCTAGTCTGGGGACTTTACTTGAAGGGCAGGAGCAGTTGGTGCCCAGTCGGATGGAGTGTGAGAATGTTCCCACTTTTACTCTGGGCAGGAAAAGAGCCAGGATGTGGTTTGCCATTAGCAGGGAGTTTTCCATTTGGGACACCACCAGGATTAGCTGCAAGAAATGATGGACCAGGACAAGCTCTTGCCAACCCCTGGCTGTCACACATTCCTCCGGCTTTGTTGTCTCATACATTCAAATAGAAGCATTAGTCACACTTACTCCACAGCAGGGTATGTGTAAGGCATGAGATAATGAAGCTGACAACATCCCTGCACTCGCAGCCAAGCATCCACGAAATAGTCCTGGTTGGGTGGACAATGCTGAGGGTACCCAGGGTACAACAGCCTTCTTCCTTGACTTCAATCAGCTACAGTCATCAATCTTCCTTTTGCCTCTGGTCTAGACCAAGGCTAATGAAGCCAGGACTCTCTAAATGCAGCAGGAATGAATGTCAAAGCAGAGAGAGGAATTCCATGGGTGCTCCAATGGGCCACATGCTCCAAGAACTCAAGAGACTTCTCAGGAAACCAGGGAGGCATTTGGGAAATTTGCTAATTCTATGGAATCATTCCTTTTGTTGTGGCTGACTTTGGATCTCCACTGTTTCCATCAAAAGAAAAATGTTGCATAGTGCCACAATGACTGATCCAGTTTGGTGTGGTGTAGACACAGCCTTCATGGGGTCTCAAGAGAAGAAGTTCCGCTGTGGAAACTGGATGGCTCGGCCCCCTGCCCAACAGTAGGCAAGCACAAGATCAAATTTTCCTCTTTTGCATGGTCTAACCGAAATCTTGCTGTTCTCCAAGCTACAGAACTAGTGTTTTCTGAGACCCCTAGCATTAGGATATCCTTAGAGGCTATCTAATCGCAGTTTACACTTAGTGTGAGAACCTCAGAATGATACTTGTAATCTGATGTGAACACTTCCTGTAACAGGAAGCTCGCTCCATAGTGCGCTAGCCCCTTCCATCGTGGAGTTATTCCACGTTCCTGAAAGTTCTTTCTCTTCATATGCTGAAATCCGCTTCCTGGGAACTTCCATCCAGTTGACTCTACACCCTGCGCTATATGGAATGAGTCTAATTCTCCTTTCTTACCACGGCTCTTAAGCTTTCCAAGAATGGCTGTTCTGTCCCTTTGAATCAAGCTCACCCATATTATAGAAAGGAATCTGCTTTACTCAAAACCCACTTATTTAAATGTCAATCTCACCAAAAAAAAAATACCTTCTCAGAAACATCTGAAATAATTTTCAACTAAATATCTGATTACCACGACTAGCCAATAATTTTCAACTAAATATCTGATTACCACGACTAGCCAATAATTTTCAACTAAATATCTGATTACCACGACTAGCCAATTTTAAAGTGTCATTTAAAATTCACCATTACAGCATGGAATTCATATACACTTTCATATATACTTACAAAAAATATACTATATTTTATTGTGTGTGTTATTTAAATGCTATTATACCATGCAACCTGCTTTTATCATTCAATGTTATACTTAGAGTTCTTTCCTTAATAGGAAATACAGATATCTCATTCTTTCTCACTGTTACACAGTGTTCTGTTCTATGGCTATATCCTGGTTTATTCAACCATTACTCTAAAAATGAACTTTATATTGTTCCCAGCTGGTGAGCCGCTTGATCTTGAGCAAACTTCTTGAATTCTTTCAGTCTTAGTTTTCTGATCCTTAAAATGGTTGTCAACGTCCTGTCTCGGGAAGGGAGCTGGCTTGATATGGCTCCAGGGAACCGACCGAGGTCAAAGCGTGGATGTCACAGAGAAGAGGGTTGGGAAGGTTTCAGGGCTGCCAAGAACATCAAAACAGATCCTGGGGGCTCCTCTGTCACAGGTGGGAGCACTGGAGAGATGACCCTGTTCTGGCTCTGAGAGTCAACAATTTTCCAAAGAAGACTTAGTCAGCATCAGGTACTTTCTCATTCTTCTTGATTTGAACTTGAACACTCCTCCTGGCTGGGTATTGTTGACTGAGTAGCACAGATGAAGAAACTGAGGCCAGTGAGGTCACACCTGGCCTGATACCTTCCCCACTACAATTCTCCCTAACAGTGGACTTTCATTCCACAGCGGTCATGTGTAATGGCAGGAATAGAAGTGACAACAATGACAATGATGCCATGAATGGAATGCTTACTCTGTACCCAGCTGAGCTCTAAGTGTTGTACATGTAGTAACTCAGTCCCAGGTACTGTTTGTTGTTAATCCCATTGTGCAGATTAAGAAACTAAGTGTGGCAGATATTGTAGACGACAGGCTCATCCTTCAGATCATACAACCTAGAAGGGCTCTGGATGATTTTCAGTTGCTAGGAAATGCATCTCTTCGCCTAGGGACTTTTTCTGATGCCAGGAAGGTCCTCTCTGCCTGCCTTTGAGGCAAAGAGAAAGATTACCACTCCCTGCAGTCTCAGCCAGTGTCCGACAGGAGTTGGGTAAATACCACAGCTCCCTTGATACTTGGGAGGAGAGCTTAGACATGGCATTTTCCTCTGTTTCCCAGCCTTCCCTGGCCAGGTCCACAGTGGTAACTGGCTTTATTAGCTGGCTTCCCCTCTCCATCCTACTTCCCCTGTCCTCTGTTTCCTGTATTTTCCTGCACTCAGAGCCTCATCTCTGTCTACTTCTGGGGGACGAGGCAGAAGATAGTCAGGCATAGAGAAGTTAAGTAAATTGTATAGGCAATGCCGTGTAAACTGAAACACCCCATACATTTGAGGGCTTTACCTTCAAGGCTGCCTTTCCATCAGCCCAGCCTCTGAGGGATCCTCAGAGTACTTTGCCTGGAGGAGGGATTTGTCCTCTGGTCGAACATTAAGCAAGAGGAAGACATGGGCCCTGCCGTCTGGTTCTGCTCTCACATGGGGCTGGGCCTGCGGGAATTCTCAACTGAAGGATGTTGGCAAAGCTGCTGCCTTTCAGCCCTGAACACTGGTACAGAGGCAGGGAGGGGAAAATGGGAAAACACAAAGTTCTGCACAACAGGAAATCACGTTGGAAAGCTGTGAAAATCATGTATCCTTTTGAGGCATAATGGTTTTAATTTTCTCAGGCCCTAATCTCCCTGGCAACAATTTAGAAGTGCATAAGCATCCATGAATCAAAGTTGGGCACGGCTGCGTGTTTAATTACGCGTCATTGGATGCAAACTTTCCTTTTGATCTCAGCGTTTAAAGGGATTTACACTTTAACAATTACATTTTTTTTTCTCCTCCCAAAGTCAATATGGGTTATTGAATAGTGTCGGCGTAGTTGGGGATGGAGGGAAGGTGTTGAGAAAGACAGGGGTTCTTTCTCTTCGGTCTGGGTGTAGTGATGGGTTGTCTACATGCTCCTGTCTTTCTGTCAGCTGGTGAGTGTTCTACCAACAAGGCCCCTCACCACCGCAGAGGATGCTGGGCCAGCGATGAGCAGAGCTTGGATATTGGGCAAGCTACGTTCTCCTTACCCTGTTCAACAATGAGCCCTGATGAGCTTCCAAACCTCCCCAATGACAGATTGATCCTATGTTCACAGTGGACATCAGTGGTTGTCAGAGACAAATGGGAGAACATTCACCCTCCGTAGAATTCGAATTGCTTTTCCTTTCTCTTCTAAACCTTCTCTTCCCTCTCTTCCTTCACTTGCACCCCTTTCTTCTTTTCCCCTTCCTTTCTTATTCCTTCTTCCCTTCTACCCACACATAATATAGCTCAGTGATTTTTCTGGGCCGTCCATTAGGGATACGTATATAAAAGACTTGTCAGGAACCCTGACAGGAACCTCTTAGGGTCCAGATGTAGAAATTTCGAACCCCTTCCACGAGGAATTCACTTGTGTCCAGAAGTATACACCACTGACCCCAAAACTGTTCGTGTCCGCATTGTTCCCTCATGAGAACTGATATGAACTGTTATTCAGGTCTGTATCCACTCAGACAGGCAGCCACCTATGTAACATAATTTATCCAGGCAGTACGCCACTGTCACGGGGCTGTAAGGCCAGGCTATTTGAGTTTTCTCCTGACTCTGCTGTGTACAGATTATTTCCCCTCACTATGCCTCAGTTTACCATCTATAAAATGGGCATGATAGAGGATTCCCCACCAGGATTGCCTTTCACAGGTACCCCCGTCTTACTCCATTTGGGCTGTTATAACAAAGTACCATAGACTGGTGGCCTATAAACAACAGAAGTTTATGTCTCACAGTGCTGGAGGCTGAGAAGTCCAAGATCAAGGCACTGGCAGATTTGCTGTCTTGTGAAGGCCACTTCCTGGCACATAGATGGCCATCTTTTGGCTGTGTTCCCACGTGACAGAAGGGATAGGGAGCAATGTGGGGTCTCTTTTGTAAAGTCATTAATCTCATTCACAACAGCTCCACCCTCTAGGAGTGAGTGGTATGATCTTGCAGAATAAGCTTCCAAAAAGCTGGAGACTTTCAGGAGATAATAGAATGAGTAGCCTGGAAGCAGCAACAAGGAATGGGTAAGATGCTAGGTGGGGAGCATTGTCTTTGGACAGGGTAACCCTGTCACCAAGAATGAGTCTGATTTCCCTACCCCTAGGTTTTTTATTCACTCATTCAACAAATATTTAATGATCATAAATGATTAAAGAGTAGACAGGACTCCTGCTCTCCTGAAGATTACTTTGCTATGGAAGAGACAGAGAGGAAATAATTAGCTGAAGATACAAAGATGCACCATGGAAAGTGCTATGGAGGAAAATCTCAGGGGAAGCTGTTCTGACTGTGGCACCTGAGTCTGCCCCAAGGTGCATGAGAGGGAAGCAGCTGCTGTTTTTCAGTACTGCAGACTCTGCTAATAGCCTAGCTGGAGAAGTGTCAGGACCACACATTAATGCAATGATCGTTTAGCTCTCAACTGGATGAGATAAGAAAGAAGGTGCCAGCCAGGCATCTGCTTGCAGATGCTGAGATATTCTTTAAAGAGGCACCCCAAAATCGAACAGGCAGATGGATCATCCAAGCTGGAACAGACCTTAGAGATCGCCTGGGTCATAGTCCTCTCCCAGCACATGTTCTATGTACACACACTCACACACCCACACAGGCTTAATGAGAGAAAGAGGGTAAACTTTCAAGTGTCCTGACTCCAACTCTCTCTCTCTCTCTCTGGCCATGGCACACACTCCTCTCTCATGCTACTTTTTACACACTGTGGTCCTTAGGGTTTCCTTAATGAGCTTGAGAACATCCCGCTGTGCCATTTCACTAATTCATTCATTCACCTGGAAGAACTGAAGCAAGGGTATTCCAAAAGGCACTATCTGTTTTTCGGAAGAGACTCACCCTTCCCTTCCAAATCCCCTGCTTAATATCACATTGTGGCACATTGTGTCCTTAAGATTCCAAGGCCATCAGGAAAAATGTCATCATGCCTTTCTTCTCTGTTTACTTTGGTCACCAGCAGAAGCCAAGACACCCATATCAATAACAGTAGCATTCTCACCTCTCGATGTGTGATGCAAATCCCAACGCTCCCCTAACCTCTCAAATGCTTCAACTGTTTCCTTTGAGACTTACAGTGTGCCATCAGCCCAGACTCCTTTGGGTTAAACCTTTTCCCCAATGTTCTCTTCTGTTCTTGCTCTTCTTGCATTTAAAGCATACTCTAGAATTTGACATATCACCAAAGCATTCACATATCACCCATGACTGGCCTCATCTCTTTATTCTTCATGATAAAAGTATCCAGTGAGAAAGACTCATACTCTGAGGTTAACACAGTGCTTAATCATGTGAGCTTGAATTCAATCATCCATACATCCATCTGTCCATCTATCCATCCATCCACCCATCCTCCTTCAACCATCCATCTATTCCTCTCTCCATTTACCTGTCCTTTCATCTGTCCACCCAGTCATTCATCCCTCTATCAAATCATCCATCCATCCATTCATTCCCATTCATCTGTCCATCCACCCTTTTATCCAATCATCTATATGTTCATTCATTCATCCTCATTTATCCATCTACCTACCCATTCATCTGTCCATCCAATCATCCTTCCTTCCACCCTTTATCCAATTATTCATCAGTCCATTCTTCATTTTTCCATCCCTCCATGACCTATCCATCTATCCAACGCCATCCATCCGTCCATCCATCATCAAACAGCGTTAACATAGTGCTCCCCAAAGCTGTGGCAGGTTCTGTGAAAACAGAGATGAAAAAGTGTCTGTTCTCTGAAGGACTGACATTTTAGTGGGGAAGAAATCCATGCTAATAGTAATAATAATAATGATAATACCCAATACCTAAATAGTACTTTCTATATTACAGATATTGTTTTATATATTCTACAAACATTAATTCACTTATCCCTACAAGAACCTAAGAGGTAGATGCTATTTTTATCCCCATTTCATATGTGATAAAACTGTACTTTGAGTCTGCACTGATTTTGGAACTTGTGTTGACATTAACTAAAATTAAACATCCCTGTTTTAAATTACAACCATGTGGTAAAGTATTTTGAAACACATACTTTTTAATAAAAAGAATGAACTTTTTTGTTGTTGGTGTTGTTTTTGTTTTGAGTAAAAATGTTTCTTCCTGGAAGCATTGTAGATAAGAAAGAACATTGCTCTCGAATTCAAAAATCTGGATTTTAGTCTGGTTCTGTGGTTAGCAGTGGGGCTTTGGACACCTTCCTTTTCTTCTCTGGGCCTCACTTTCCTCCTATGTATTAATAAAAGGATCGGATCTCTGAGTGGGGTGGAGGTCAGGGGTGTTAATAACTGGATTCAGCAAAATCCCTGAATACAGTTATGCAAGTTGTGCACTGCACAACCCCAGGGACTACCATGTACATGAGTTAGATATGAATGGGGCCACCTGGAGTTGTTCTACATACTGGCTGGTCTCTCAGGTGCCTTCTGCCTCTAATGATTTTGCAATTCGGTCATAGTTTTCCTCGATTCAGAAATGAAACACTATCCTTTGTGTTGGGAGGGGGACCACATTTTCTCCAAAATATTTTCTAGCCTATCTAGTTTTGAGAACTTAATTGCACCCAGAACTGTCCATGCAGAAAACTATCTTCCCCAAACTCCTCCAGCATCTTCACTTGCTTTCAAAATTTCCCCAGAGAACTCTCCCTGCTGTGGAGAAATTTGTGCATACTGAAATAGGCAGGCCAAATTGAAATTCTGTGTCTTCACAGTTGAATAATTTCAAGCCAAGCCCAAAGTACATTAGCAGAGGAATAGGAAAGGAATCCAAGAGAATGGTATGTAAGCGGCTTTAAGCAAGAGAAAAATGGGTGATCCTGACATGCTACAAATTCCAGGGACCCAAAAGGATCAGCGATATGCCTCACCACTCCCAGTCTTACCTCTCTTGAACTAACTTGCTGATGTCTGAAATTGTTTTAAATTAAAACTCAATATTCAAAGACTTCTGCTGCTTCTGTCAAACTATAAATGTACCAATCAGATTGAGTTTCTACCAGTGTTTATTGAAAATCTATTGTGTTCTATGGTAGGTCTTAAATTAAATTAATAGATAGTAAAAATCCAAATGAATAAGAATGTATATGTATTAATAATGAAGTTTATATTTTTCTATTATAAAAGTATCATGTGCTTATTACAAAAAATTTGAAACTCTTTGCATAGTGTGTTTTGTTGTCTGTCTTTGACTTTTCCATTGCTCCTTTAATTTTAAATTTTATACCCTTTTCCTTTTGCTTTCTTTGAATCTGCTTGACAGAGCAATAATCATGCTGTGTGTAAATTTTATGGATATTCTAACTTTTTTAGCCTATGGTCATGTTACAAACAATTTATCTCATACTTTCACAGCCTCCTCATAAACATTATGTTTAATTTAAAGTTTTATTTATATAATTATAGATCCATATACAGCTCTAAAAAAAAAAATACAGAGGACTCTTTATCCAGTTTCTCCCAATGGTAACATCTTGGAAAACTATAGTACAGTATTACAACCAGGATGTTGACATTGGTATAATCCATCAGTACTATTCAGATTTTTCCAATTTCACTTATAACTTATTCATGTCTGTGTGTACGTATTTAGTTTTGTGCAAATAAATCAGACCTGAAGTTTCCTTTATCCACCACAATGAAGATACTGAAGAGCTCTATTACCCCAGGACAACTTCTGTCACCCTTTCATAACTACACCCACCTCTGTCCCCTCTCCCATGCCTGGCATTCACTAATCTGTTCTCCATTTCTAAAACTGTTAAATTTCAAAAGCATTGTATAAATAAAATCATATTGTAGTATGTAACATTTTGGGATTTTTATTTTCACATAGCGTAATTCCCTGGAGATTCATTGAAGTTTTTTTTTCATGGAACAAATTAGTAATTTATTGTCTTTCACTGCTGAGGAGTAGCCCATGGGGTATGTACACACACACACACACACACACGAAAGTTTGTTTAATCATTCCCCAGATGAAAGACATCAGGGCTATTTCTAATTTTAAGCTATTACCAATAAAGCAGCTGTGGACAGGATTTTGTGTGAACATAAGTTTGCATTTCTATGAGATAAATTCCCAAGAGTACAATTGCTGGATTGTGTAGCACCTGCATGTTTAACTTTATAAGAAACTGCCCAACTCCTTTGCAGAGTGTTTGTATCATTTTACATTCCTACTAACAATGACTGAGTGATTCCGTTTCTCCATATCCTCACCAGCATTCAGTGTTGTCACTATTTTTTTATTTTGGTCATTTTGATAGGTATATAGGGATATCTCATTGTGGTTTAACTTGGGGGAGCATTTTAATACAAATTAAATTTCTTTAATGCCTGTAAGAGTTGTTCAGATGATCTATTTCATCTTGTTTGAGTATTGGTAGTATGTGGTTTTTGAGAAATTAGTCTATTTCTTCCAAGTTGTCAAATTTATGAGGGAGGGTAAAGTCATTTTTAGCATTTCTTTAATGTTTTAATGGCTACAGATTTTTATAGTGATATCCCAGAATATGAAATACTGTATATGTAGTTATATTATATTCTCACTATTGATGATTTTTGTCTCATCTCTATATTTATGCCAGTCTTACTAGAGGTTTATCAAATTTATTATTTTGAATAACCAGTTTCTTATTTCATTGATTTTTTAGTTTGCTGAGGTAGGAACTCAAAGTAAGCAAAAAGGAAAGTATATAAAATTTAAAATTAAAGGAGGAATGGAAAAGTCAAAGAGGGACAAAATATAATATGCAAAAAGTTATACTTTTCAACATTTTTACAATGAAATCTTTCCTCTTTTCTAATGTAAGCATTTAGTGCTACAAATTTCCCTCTTAGTGTTTCTTTAGCTGCATTACACATATTTTGATATGTTTATTTTTATTTTCATTCTCTTGTATGCATTTTTATTTATTTTCAAACTTCCTACTTGGCCCACAGATTATTTAGGAGTGCGTTACTTAATTTTTCCTCTTGAGAGATTTTCCTGTTGTTTTTGTCTTATTGATTTCTAGTTTGAATCCATGACTACAAAAAATATTTTATATAATTTAAATTCTGTTAAATTTTTTGAGGTTTATTTCATGGTCCAGGATATGATCTTAGAGAATGTTCCATGGGCACTTGAAAAAAAGTGTATCCTTCTGTTTTTGTTTGCTGTGTTCAATATATGTCCATTAGAAGCTATTGGTTGATTGTATGGATCAAACATCCTATAACCTTGTCAATTTCCCTCTGGTAGTTCTGTTAGTTGTTAGAAGTGTTGAAGTCTTGAACTACAATCATGGATTTGTCTGTTTCCCTTTTCAGCTCTTTTTTGCTCTATGTATTTTGAAGCTCTGTTGTTTGATTTATACGTATTTGGGATCATTAGGTTTTCCTTGAAAATTGATTTGTTTATCATATGTAATAATGATATGCCCCTTTTTTGTAGGAATTTTCTTTGCTATGAGTTTACTTTAACAGATGTTACTATAGCCACTCCTGATTTTCTTTGATTAATGTTTCTCT